>CM060846.1:264543011-264568011 GCA_030762175.1 Metallyticus violacea | reverse complement strand
TAATGAAATCGAATATTTTTCGTCAGTAGTTTCAAAAACCGCCAATTAATTTCAGCAACCCAATGTTTAATTAAGTAACTACAAAATATTTTAATATTTGATATATTGTTCTCTCAGGTATTCCAAATGTTAAGCACCAACCAGTTTTGAAAATACAATAATTATTCGAGACACTCAATGTTACCTTTTCTTGCACTCATAAGCCCAAGCACCGATCACAGACCAGGCGGTTCAGATCTGGAGTGCTAGAAAGCCAATGTGAGCACTAATAAAAACTGGAACATTACTCTTACGTCAAGTGTAGGCGAATCTTGTCTTGTGGATTGGAGCTGAATAAGTATGGGAGCTCCATTCCCATTCTTGAAGAATCTCACATCCCAACACAATAACTAGTTTTATACTTTGGAGGTGGTCTTCTACCCCTTTACACCATCATGGCTCACTCCCTACTAAACCATTACCGAGTCAGGATGGTGGCTTCTCTCGACTTTTAGGGCCCTTTCAAAAGCTTCTCGTTGAAGTCCAGGGATAAACTGTTATTTTTACGACTGGAGCTTTCTTCGATATTGAACACTTTCTCGCCAGTAAAATGAATTTTCCAGTAGCTGTTGTTAGCACAGCACTGTAGCACTCATTTGCATCTCAACGCCCTCTGCAGCTTCAGTGCTGCAGTTAAATGCCCAGTACTGCAATATATAGCCCTCAGTTCAAGGTCTTGTCTATGCACACTGGACATGAATTCCCCGGATGTATTCAATTCATCTCATGGGTCATCATTGACTTCATCCGGAGTGGATTTTACCAAACACGAGTTGTCACTGCTTCAACAGCTACAGTCGGTTCTTGAATGGTCATCTGCTCTACAGTACCGGTCTCAGTGAAGCGTTGTATGGTGCAGTACAAAAACAGCCCACATATTTACAGCTTTTTAAGAATCTGGGAAATGTTGCTTGGTGATTTAACCCATGAAGGGTTATCACAGCTACATGGTTTTCATAATCTCCTCATTTCATGGTTAAAACTAAAAACTGCTTGTGAACTCAACAATGACGTTGTGCTTGGCAGCAAAATCTGATCACTGTAACACCTGGTACAGTTCCGTTCAAATTTTTGTAACAGTTATTATAGCAAGACTAGACACGAACTCCACACGGGCGCTATTTAATTAAAAATATTGTGTCCAGCTCTCGAAAGCAACCCGAAAGACGGTGTAAGCATGTCTCCTGAAATCGCTGCATGTGCTTCTCAAATCTTCAGGTCCTGAAAGTCTCCTGCCTTCGTTTTGTACACGTCTGAGTTGATAAACTCATAAGAAAAGTGTAAGAGCGTCAAATCTTGAACCTAATGCTCATCATCGAGGTGAACTTATGCTTTTTCATCTGTTGAGAAATCGTCGATTGTCTCCATCCAACGCAAAATAAAGCGGATGCTACATTTTTCTGAAAGAAAAAGGCGTTCACAATGCCATCCAAAATTTCACAGTTAACTCTTGCTGCACCTCTATATATGTCAAACTGTTCAATTGAGTAATTCCACTGTAAACAGCATTCTGAAGTGATAGTCCGGAATAAAATAATATAAATTAATGCTTTTATAACTTAATGACTTTGTGATGGTATTTTGAAATAGATGGTGACCATGTTGAACTAAGGTAAAAATTCACATATACATATGTGCATATCATATGGACATGACATAAATTTCATTGATGACAAAGCAATTATTTCGTGAAAGTAGATCCATTTTATATCCATTCTGTATTATAAACGGGGACCAGGTAAGAAATGTGTTGCTCGCACAATCATTAGAAACGCAGCGAATGAAAAATTCTCCCTAATATGAATGCAGTACATAACAGTCTCACCGACGTTACTCGAGGTCGCACTGACTCTGTAAGCGGATCACTTTTATGTAATAATTGTACATATCAAGAGAATTACAAGCAAAAGGAATTATTTCAGACAATGTTCTTACGCTAACTTTTGACTATCATATTAATTTCATGCTTCCAAAACTGCCAGAAAAATGCACCCATTTCAACTGGCAGTTTCACTTTTAGAACTTCACTGAGTTACAGGGAATACAAAATTTAAACTGGAATCAGAGAATATATATACACTGCTTAACCTTAGAATGAGCTCGAATTTGCTAAAATTCCACTACCGCATAAAGCCGCGTAACTACCGGATTCAAAATTGAGGTTTAAGCGGAAATCAGGCTTCACAGCTCAAAATAGGCTGTAATGTGTTCGAAATAGATAGTCACAGAATAAGCTGAACAAGAGTCAATAAGTGGAAGTTATATTTCCTATACTCACGTACTAATTTCTCCCTCCTGATCACCTATTTGGATTAAATGAAACCGAACGTATAAAACGGAGTGATTCTACTGGGTGCTGCACAAACGCCGCGCAGTCGAAACAGTTGACTACCTGGACAGGCGCACACGAGCAAAGATCTATCTTTTCCCAGACAAACAAGATGCTTCTTTGAACTTTCGCTAAGGACTTGTACAGCTGTTGGCATCTAAATAGTGTTTATGTTATCACACACAAAATACTTGCGCTTTGTAGGCACCCATGTTACAACTTATTTCATCAATTAGATGAGAGATTATTATTTATTATTTTTTTTGTTTATTTACGGACGCTCTTTACATCCCAGGTCATCAGCGTCCCATTCACACCAGGACGCGAAACGGCCGACAATTTTTTCTCAGAGGCCTCTTCTTTCAGGCTTGAGGTTCTTTATCGTGCCGTAAATGTACGACACGGGACCCACGACTTTACTTCCCTTACAAAGGAAGCCGTATTTAGGATTTTTAGCCCGAAAAAATCCACCAGTCCCGGCCGGGATCGAACCCGCGATCTTGAGTTTTGGAGACAAACATGGCTACCACTACACCACCAGGAGTGACAGATGAGAGATTGAACTTTAAATATTTTTCTATTAATAATATAGAAGTAGTCATAAACTTTGAGGACAACTGCGATTAGTATTCATTCTCTAACCATAACCTGACATTAGTCATAAATTTCAGCACAATATATATATATATATATATCATATATATTCATATATATATATATAAAACAGTTACAGCAATGTTCGTTCACAGTATTTATAACTTTTTTTCAGGGTCGTAAAAAAGAAATCAAATATTCTTTTGTTGAATAATAGAGTTAGGATGGTGAGAAATTATATTACATATTACATGCGTCTATTTCTGCAATGATTCTAAAGCACTTAATTCGTATATTTTCAATATCGCTTTGATTTCGAATGTAAAAACACAAATTTATAAATATTATTTCTAAACTGTACCGAACGGAGGTAAATTTGTTGTTGCTCATATCATAATTTACATGGATATATAATTTGCAGCGCTAAAATACGTACATTAAAAAATTGGTATCGTAACCGTGGATCACAGTCATCTAAGAATGAAGACGCGTGCCATACTCCCTCCCAGGTAAATAAGGGGATGCAATACCCGTAGATTGCGCAGAACCCAGTCGCGTGTTTTGTCATTTCCACGGACATGTTTCGATTTTTGTAAACACTCCGGTATATTACCCAGTGGTATATTAACATTTGCAGTTTCGTCTTATTTTATCCAAGTATAATCGTGACCAACATAGTATTTATTTATTTATTTATTTATTACGCGTTTAACGTCCTCCAACATCATCGGTCACATCGAACAATAAATTAAATAGATTATCAATGACTGCGTAAATGAGCATGGAAACGCATAGCGCTAATGCCTTTTTTTTAATAATTTATTTATGGACGCTCTTTAACAGCTCAGGTCATCAGCGTCCCATTCAACTCAGGGCGTGAAACGGCCGACAAATTTTGCTCAGAGGCCTCTCTTTCAGGCTTGAGGTTCTTTTTCGTACCGTAAATGTACGACACGGGACCCACGGCTTTACTTCCCTTCCGAAGGAAGCCATACTTAGGATTTTTACGCCCCGAAAAAAATCCATCAGTCCTGGCCGGGTTCGAACCCGCGATCTTGGCTTTAGGAGGCAAGTATGGTAACCACTACACCACCAGGACCGACGCGCTAATACTGCCTGATAAGATTTAGTAAATGATAGTGTTATTATTAAAGATGGGAGGAAAGGAATCAAGGGAGACAACGGAGGCAAACATGCTATTAGCAATCGTAAATAAAGATAAACAAAATAGTAATATCAGTTATGAGTTTTGAATCAACGTTTGATTTCATTTCTTCTTAAAGAGAATAAATGATGACATTTTACATAATACATAACGATTTTCTACTGTCATTTATAATAAGTGGTGTTAACTTAAAGCATGTGCTCAAACTGTCAACCTCCTGCTTCTAAACAAATACTTGTTCACAATAGTAACCTATGCACACGATGCACAACTTCTGGTTTTCCACTCACTTCCTCTGCTGCATGGATTCTGGCGAATGCACGAGTATTTATGGAGAACCATTTCCTAATCTCCATACTTCTTATCAGATCAGTAGAACGTCAAAGCGAATCTGGCAGCTTTAGACCAAGGCTATGTGACACAGGAAGTCTGTAAGAACTGTGTCTTTTGAAAATCGAGTTCTTGAAAATTTGCGGAAGCACCTGGAATTAGTACGCGCCGTGTAGCACGTGAAATGAGGGTCGATCGTCTTGCTGTGTAGAGTGCAGCAACATTCCTACAGTCCGTTTAAAACTCAGACACTTACCACCAGCTGATTATCCCTGAAGGCAAGGATTTTGTCAGTGGTTGATAAAATATTGTGACACCTTCTCCTACTTTATTAAATACATTTTATTCATAGATGAAGTAAAACTAACTACAGACGGATTAACTCCAATGTACGTGACTATTACTGGGCTGAAGAGAATCCTCGGATTTCCATAATGAGGTGGTATTAACAGCGAATTTGGTATACATCTTTGGGGAGGTATAATCTCCGATGTGTTTATTGGAAGTACATGTTATCTGGAGATCCGGATAGGCCGAAGTCTCTCACCTTTCTACAGAACTGTTTGCGGAAATGTTGAAATCAGTTCCTTCAGGTATAACACACAATATAATGTATCAACATGATGGCGCCCCTACTCCGTCCGTTTAGGCCGTTGGTGTTTCTTTGGCCGAAAAATACTAACTGTGTGCTATTTTTCATGTGCTATAATATGCTAATGTATTGGAATTCATACTTCCCGATTATGATAATGGATAGAAAAACGGAAATACTTTCAAAACGCTTGCAATTTTGAAGTCATTTTACATTAAATGTTTTGTGTGATCATTTGGGTTCCTAAAATTAAATTTGGCATCACTGACCTTAATGTGCATAGCGTTGGTTTACCGAAATTAAAAAAGTGAGCATCCGATTCTTAATTTATAAATTAGCTACTGCAGAACTTAAAGCAGCGTTGTCACACGTTTCGTGATAAAATATGTATATCACAAAACTCTAAGAAAAAGATATTTAGACTTTTTGTTCCTGTTGTTAAGCATTATTTTTGGCAATGAGTTCCTTTCCACCACCACAAATAACCAAGTCCATTATATCAACATTAGTGAATATTCCACATTGTTTGAAACAGGTGGCAAACAATTGCAATATATTTTTGAAATTAGTTGTTTCTGAAACACAAATTTAAATAAAAATAGATATGCTCATTGTTAGAGCGTGCAGTGTTATGTGGAACGTCAGGTAAGCATTGATTGTATGTAGTAAGTAGCCGTTTGTTTGCGAAGGAATTACCCTTTAAGTAAAACTAAGGACAGCGGTACTGTTAGGTCTGCATTTGCTTGAAAACTGCATAACAGGTTACGAGCGACCTTTGTTTTCATTACGCACGATGCACTAACCATTGCCTCCTGCACTTTGTTTTATGTAGCAAACGACGAACTATTTCGAAGTCACGTATTAGAGGCTTCTTCGCTGCCTAATGATAAAAATGTACAAATTGCTATACTAAATAAATATTAATATAAAAATGTAACACACAATTTCCGACTAATCGAAACATAAGCTGTCATCTTCATTGGGGTCGTTTCGAACCAGTCTATAAGCAATGAGAAGAAGATCAACATTCTTCCGTGCCATACCAAATATTATTCTAATTTGCACATTGAAGACCACGATACTTAGATAAAGAGGATAAAGAAGTCGGAGTTGAATCTGCCTTTTTCACTAATTATAAAATATTATTTTAAATTACCAAGTCACTTTGCTCCTTCTTCAGTGGAGTTTTCATAAAGAAATGCCGAAGGTGTGAACGTGTGTCAATTTGAAAACGCGAGTTTTCACCTTCCAGTGTGCAAGTGTCCCAGAATCACGTAAACTTTTGGGAAAAGGTAATCCATTTCACGCCATAAGGGTTGCATAAAGCAGCAGTTGATTTAACAACAGTCAATACTTGACCACTGGGAACGTACTACATGTACTTCGTATATATCTTTCCCTTTGCTTCACTGACAGTATTGCGTAAATACTTTACCCATGTGAACTGATACTAAACTCAGCAGGTTAATATCATTAACAGCTAAAAGAAATATGTTTAACTTTGGTACACAAGAGAGGAGAAAATGAACAAATATTACTAATTATGCATCGAATGAATATTAGTTCTGTATATTTTATTTATTTTTCTCAAAAGAGTAAAGGGCAAAGGGCCTTCTCTTCCACTCTACCAGACAAAAACAGCAAAAATACAGAGTACAATATATAGCTCTATAAAATACAGAAAAAAATGCCAAATTATAAAGATATACTGCATATAAATAAAACATGGTTAGGTAAAGATAGTGCTAGAATCCAATTTGTTTTTTAATATTTCCTCTATATGAGCATAGTTGGAACATGATGGAGAAATTCAAAGTGTTGGGCTTAAAACTGCACTTTCTAAACGCACATTTGGACCTTTTACCAGATAATCTTGGTGCAGTGAACGAAGAACAAAGGGAGCATTTCAGTCATAACATTGAGGAAATGGAAATAAAATATTAAGATAGATGAAACGTCAATGCTATTGAATTTTATTACTTCCATAAAATAATAATTCAACAAACGTATACTCACAAGTCGAAAAGTTCTAATATACATTGTGAAAAAAGTTATGTGTGAACTCAGTTTCGCATTCAGACCCCAAATACTATTAATTCACTATAAATAAAAGAGTTTTATGAATGTAAATGTTTTAGGTTTGTGTAGTTAATATGCTTTGTCATAATATCAATAAATTTCTGGAAAGGGAGAGGAAAGAGGAGGAGAAGAAGAAAAAGAGAAAGAAGAAGCAGCAAGAGACTGTTGTGATTCATGGACTTAATCTACATTTAAATTGCTTTATTGTCCAAGAATCCCTGACTTCAGCAGGAAGGGAGTTCCAGATTCTGGGAACTGACACGCTGAATTAAGTTGAGTGGAAATGTGTTCGGTGACGAGGGATAGACAGTAAAGTCATATTAGGGTTCGAGGTAGGAAGGCAATATAGGGTGGAGGTACAAACAGGAGCGTAAGGGAATGGAAAGTCCTGTGTTCTTTTAGAGATAATCATGACAGTTGATTGTTAGGGGTTTCACACGATCAAATTTACGAGTGTTGAAGATGAAACGAACACAGCATTATGAACGCGTTGTATTCTGTCTATCTGCCCAGTATTCAGATTAAAGTACAACACACCACAATAATCAAAGTAAGGCATAACACACACTTGAATGAGACTCTTTTTTAGATTGCGAGGGAGATGTTTTAATGTGTGAATGAAATAAAATATTTTATTGCATGTATGGGCTATCTGGCTGTGCCATCCTAGATCGGAGTCTATATGAACACCCAAGGTTTTTGCCATGCTGGTATAATTAATGATATGTGGCACATTGTTTGAGTTTATTTTACGTAGTGCACGCTTATGTCCCATGACTACAGCCTGTAATTTAAGTGGATTCAGTTTTAGTCCAAATTTCACTTATTGCAGTCACGCGTCATGGACAGGGACAGAATGAGGGTGGTGTGAAAGTGGAGTTGTAAGTCATCAGCGTATATTGTAGTGTTATATCTCTTTAGCAACTCATTGATGTACAGCATAAATAGACTGAACTCTGCCTTAATGAGGCGCCAGGAGGAGAAACAACCATCAGCTAATGTACATTGCTCACACTCACTAAGACAAGACTCGAACCAGACAGTAAAACTGTTGGAGATATTATAGTTTTTAAGTTTGTATAGTAGGAATTCACGGTCAAAAGTATTAATGAAGTCTAATAATAGAAATAGAGTTAGATTTTGCTCGTCGCAGGCTTCACGTGTGTCCTCTGTCACTTTCAGTAATGCCATGGTGGTACAATGTCCTTCTCTGAAACCAGATTGATGGTTGTCAAGCATGTTAAGTTGTCTGTCAGCTGTCACTGTAAATGCATCCGTTTCAGTACTTTAGAGAATGCAGGAAGGATGATGATAGACTTGAAAACTTTTGGAGGTGTGGGTGCTTTACTCTCCGATATAGGGCGGATAAAGGCTTATTTGCATAGTGCGGAGTAAGTGCTAATCATTAGTACAGCGTTAAATATATGAGTTAGTGTTGCTAATGCTACGTAAATTCTAATTCCATCTGCTCCTGCCGCTTTGGTTGTGTTTCTCTTTATGTTCTTACGTACATCGTCAGCAGAAAGTGACATTTCTCTCTTGCAGGTAAAGCGACGTTTGTTAGCTCTTCAATTGCCACTTCTCTTGCCGTGCTATTTAGGGTCATTGGCTGCGTCGTTACAAAAGCGTCATTAAGAGCGCCAAGGCTAAACTGTATGCTACACTCAAGTCCCATTTTTCTTACATGCTTCCAGATGTCTGCTGGGATTGGAGTCGGGAGAGATGAAAGGGTGAAAGTTTCTGGTTTCGCATAGTGTGATTCGTTTTATTCCGTAAATACTTATGTTGCGTCTGCATATTTATGGTATGCTGAGTCTCTCGATGGCATTAGATGTTTTATGTCAGCAGTCACCCAGGGGTGCTCGAGATCGTTATGTTGTGGACTACTGAACGAGAGACCTGGAGTTCGAATCCCACCAGGACCGTTTGCTCCCTGATTGAGGTTTTTCCGAGGTTTGCCTCAGTCCTCATAAATGGCAAATGCATGGGAGGTATCCTTTTCCAATATATCATTTCATCTCATGTCATCAGTGTCCATCGCCTATCGTGCCTCAGTAGTAAAAACTTAAAAAAAAAAAAAAAAAAAAAAAAAAAAAAAAAAAAAAAAAAAAAAGGTAATCCAGGGAGCGGGGACTCTTGACATGCTCCCACGAAAACGAGTGCTGCATGTTTATCAAACAAAGTCAGAATGAATTAGTTGAATGCGTTAATTTTTTCAACAGAGGTAGTGATGGTAATTGCAAAAGCATCGGCAATTGAGCAATCTGGTCAATGTGTTTCATGTTGCGAAACTTCGTTTTGACTGTGGGCTTGGGGCATTTCAGCGAGTACGCCAAGTAAATGATGTCGTGATGGGATATACTCGAGGCTGAACATTATCCCTAAAACATTTTCAAGATTATTGGTTACTGTAGCTTATTCGGTAATTCAAATATTACAGGAAAAAGCTAAAGAAAAGAAACATATAATGTCCAATTTTGTCTATCACTGAAACCCCTGCAAGTTACAATTAGCCATGTGTGCCATTAAGGTACCTGAGGGAATACTTTGAAAAAATGAACGGTGGTTTTGCGACACCATGTATAGCAGAGAGTACTGGAATTAAGCGATTATATCTTTCAAAAAATACTTGAAAGAACAAAAGCATTTTTGAGGTATTTTCTATAGCAATAAATCAGAACACTGGTTTATCGAGTATGTTAGATATATTCGAGAATTGCGCGGCATTCTGGACAGAGCTGAAGAGAAAAGTGGGTTAGAAATCCTGAACTCTATAGTAAAGTGTGGGAAATGCTGCAGCTGGGTTCTAAATTAGGTTTTGTTTCTCTTTTCAGCCAGAGGGAGAAATAGAATCAACGGTTCTGTGCATAAAGAAATTATTTGTGCAAAACATATTAACTGCGACCCCAAGGACATTTACATGTTTTACCATCTAGAATCCATCACTTTATTTATGAAAATGTGTGTGAATCCTGTTTCCGAACTGAAATAATACAATGGAAACATGACACAGAACTGTTCACCGCTTAAGTTATTTAACCTCAGTTAAAGGAAAATTCCAGTGTATTGCAATGAGTAAGCTTGCGAAACCAAACAGCAGCTCTGGGCTATCCAGTTCAGCAGCGATACCTTATTTCATGGATAAGGAAGTTTGACTGGCAAAATTGTTACCGCAAATTATGGTTTAAATGTAGAAATTATTTATTTCTTATTGCTACATTTGAGAAAAGTTTCTAAAATTAAATAAATTTGTAATCTGAATTTGTGGTTATTGACCCCTTTTCACTTTAAATGTCGGTATTCCCTGTGCGATGCAAGTGGAAATATTTAAAAACATTACTTGTGACATCGAAATAAGAGAATGCTGAACAACGAGAAAAAATTCAATTGCTTTCTACAAAACGTTAACTTATTTAGTACATAGACGCATGGCAGATAGGATCAGCGTATCTATGTGAACACTTGTTTTCGGCTATGAAGAAAAGCAAAAGCCTTCAAAGGGCAAGAATTGCTGAATCATAATCTGATCTGTCTTCAAAACAGGTACCGGACCCATCACACTGAAAAATAAGATGCCAAAAAGTGAAGCGTTATGGGATAGCAACACAGCTGGATAGTTCTTAAAAGTACATACAAAGCTAAGCATTACTTTCAGTTTAATGACAGAAATAATACTTTAATTACTTTAGTATTAATTAGTGTTCAGCTCAAAATTTTACTTTACTTTTGTTTATTTTACAGTTATACATTTTTAAGCAAAAACAACTCAGCTAAAGAAAACGTTATAATAAGCTACAAGGGCAATCCCGGCAGTTTAAATGTATGAAATCACTGAAGTTATGCACATCTAAAAGGAATGTGCAAGTTGTATTTTACATGAATAAAAAATATGAAAAAGCTTTGCCGAAGGTGAGTTATTACTCTTTTGCTCCAGCTGTACAGACTCGCTGCTCCAAAATTTTTATTTCAAAATTATTCCCAATGGGTTACATCGGAATTCGTGCTCCTACAGCTAATAACTTTCATGTCGAAGTTTTTCCTTGCTAGACACCGAATGGAGCATACGTTTCAATGGGATGAACAGGCATACAAAATTAAAATACCATACATCTGCCTAACTTAACAGGTACAAATGTTACGTGCTAAATATTCGGGAGCTTAGGTCAATCTATCTCTTTCTAAAATGTTCATGCAGACTTTTAACAGGAGAAAAAACGAATGCCATTCCCTAAAGTAACAAATACATTTGATTTCGTTACATATAAATCATTTACATTTTGATGTTTTAAGCCAGTAAAACCTTTAGACTAATTAAACAATAAGCCAATTTAAACTGCATGGAATGGAGTTTCAACTTTTTTGCCCAGAACGAATTTGTGACAGTGCTACCGAATAGTGCATAACTTTATGAGTTTCTGGTAACCAAGAAAATATAAGAACATCGTTATTTCTCCAAAATTAAAATTCTTAAAGATCTGTACAGAGCGTTAATTTTAAATATTATAAATATGAATAAAAATAACGTAAAGCTCCGTTATTGCAATGTTAGAAAAGACTGGACTTATACACAACTTACCAAGTTACTTTTACAACTGAGACTTGGATCAGCCCACTATAAGACAAACCGCGGGTTTTCTTCTTAAAAGTATCAAGTATTTTCTAGTCTTCAAGTAATAGTAGGAAGTAAGAAAATCATGAAACTTGGTAATCTATTACTGAACTTGTTATAAAATGTCAAAAAGTATATGTTGAATTTATACTGTTGACAACTTTCTGAAAGACCATGAATTACAGATGTATATAGAATTGCCAAGACTGTTGATTCGTGATAGCCATATATATTGCAGTTTTTTTATTACTGCATATTTCTAAAACTTGTACCTTAATTACATATTAAGTACGTTCCTTGGACAGGCTTGGGACAAGTGACAGTCGGGCATCGCATATTTAGCCTACAGTTCTATGCTCCAGTCGCCTCTTACTTCCTAGGTTAGGTTTAAACAACAGAAATCCCTGGGTATTCATTTTGATAACAGGTTGAGTGAACCTCCGGCAGTCTGGACACAACAATACGGATAAAAATCCTTCTACCGCTGTCGGAAATCGAATTACAGACAGATCATGCCTGCATTTGGGCGCCTTATTACCTAAGCTACCTCGAGAATTAAGAAATATTCAATATTTATAATACAACTCAAAATTTCACAAAATAAAAAGTTAATCCTGTTTAAAGTAAAATAACCCACTTTTTCTCCTACTTTTAAAGATACTAATACACAACCAAAAATACGTAAAATTAACCTTTATCTCAAGTTTTCCGTGATACTTGTAACATGAATAATTTGTACCACCAACTCTTGCACTAAGTACTGCTCAACCCCACCCTGGTATCGATGAAATGTGAAGGATTTCATCTTGTTTGATATTTTGCCAGTGATGATAGCTGATCCATTGTCCCCATGCTTTCAATATATTTTAAAACTTTCTGTTGAAGCATGTCCCATAGCTGCTCGACTGGATTTAGATCTGGGAAGTGAGCAGACCACTCTACTACTGTGATATTGTCTATTTCTAACCACCTAAAACACACACGCTTTGGCATTATATTGCATGTAAAGAAATTCAGATGCAAAAGCTTCAACTGGAAGAACCACGGCCTGCCAAACGTCAAGCTTGAATAAACCTATTTGCATTTATAGTTTTACGGATCAAGACCACATCTGTTTTTTCTAAGTATTACTATTTTTCTTCTTTCCCAGATACCGATGGTTCCCCTTTGAACGTGTATAGTCCCTGTGCGTGCTTTAGTCTTTCTGCGTTACCTGGTGTCTCCATATGCGCATTCTCCTGGATTCGGAATGCAGAGCTATTTATGAAGAGAAAAAGATTCCATTGCTCCAATTGCCAACTGATATGCTTCCGTAACCGCCTGTGTTCAGTAGTTAAACTGGCATTAAACACCAATAAAAAGAAAAAAAAAAAGCTCCCCTATTACATGTAATAGAACGTGCTCGATCTTCAACACGACGGGAAGTAAGTATTCTTACTTCTAACTGTTTCAGTTCAAAGAATTAAATTAGCAACATTCCGCAGGGAGCTTCTTCACATGACAGCAGTTTACCTACTTTCTTTTAGGGCCCTTAGGCACAAACGTCTGTCTTGTGCAGCTGTTATAATCCTTGGGTTATCTGGATATTGTTTTTCTGGACTGCCAAATTCTTGATATCACATTCACATTATGGATATAATGCTTTTCCGGTATTCAGAGTCCTAGCGGCACCAGCTTGTATTCCACCATTTCTTCTTCTTCTTACTAATACTATTATTATTATTATTATTGTTATTATTATTATTGGAAATGGACGATCTCTGGAAAGCCTGCAATAAAATGGACATCGTTGAACTACACACCAACTTGCTACAAAACAGCGATGCGAGCGTTAACTCGAGATCACGACATAAGAGTATCAAGCTGAGGTTTTTTTTCCTTCCCCCCTTTCATAAGTTCAAGCCGTTTGATTTTGTTTCTATAGATCGCAAATAAGACTCCATACTCGTTGTAGGAAAGGACACACATTTTGAAATCAGACGCAGTTAATTAGTGAACCTTCCCAAATAGCACTCGTTTGCTCACTGGCGTCATCATGCTGCTGTCAACCGAGACAGGAAACGGGGCTCGAATGGTCCAAACTTGTTTGGCTCATTCTCTATCTTTAGATGTCAACTTTTAAATTATTTATTTAAAATTGTTGATTTACTCTTATTATTTTCATTAAACCAAAATAAATATTATAGCAAAAATGGGGACTACAAGAGGAAAATGCTTCTATATTTAATGCAGGCTTGTTACCATATCTATTAATGTGCCATTAGCAATTTCTATTCATCTTTCCATATTTAATTAAGACATTTTATTTGTTTAAAACCATAGAAAATTGTAAGCAATTAGATGCCTTCTGGTTTGAAGGAAAAGCTTTCATCATATAAAATTATTTAACGACTTTTTCTTCGTGGCCGCTTCCTTGCGCGAGTTGAAAAGTGTTGGAGGTCGTTACTCAAAGTGTTAGCGAAAGGAGGAAGGAAAACATAATAAATATTGTTTTACCTGAACAGCAAATAATTCACACACCCCTCCGTTTCGTTATCTGAATAAGACAGCTCTTCGAGACGACTGCGCGACTTGTTGACAGCCACAAAGAATATATATATATATATATATATATATATATATATATGCCAACTAAATTATAATATGATTTCAAAAAATTAAAGTCAAATAACAAACTTTCAATGAAAAGCAAACGAACTACAATTTGCTGCAGTATTTTTGAGATATCAAAGTTATTCTCTTTTTGTTTCCTTCCGCTTAAATATCTCGTTGTTTTATTCTTTCTGATGCTGACATTCCTGTAATACGCTACTGATTAGTCCGTTGTGCGCGAGATACTGAGTTAGATATGCATGGATCAATAGGACTTCATTCCGGTCATACAGCAAGTTCCACTGAACTACAACTGAGAGATAAACTGTCTGGGACAACTTACTGAAAGTGCTGATGGAGTTCCGAGTTCTTCGTTAATAATTCGCATTGTCGGGACGAATTCTAGCAGTGGCGTTAAAAACATCAACAAACGCACAAAAGAGGAAGTATGCAGAATAACAATTTATTATCCTAATAATTCCATCTCAAATTCTTTGAAAAAACGTTCGCCTCTGAACGAAGAAAGATGACTATTTTGAAATTCCGTATCTAAATGCTTAAGTCTAGGATCCGTAACATCACTAGAAATTGGAACAGCTCCAAAGCGCAAGATTTTCATTGTAACTGCAAACATCATTAAGAAAGTACCAGTCAGCGCTATCACAGAAGCAGAGACAGAACAACTTATCGGTTAAAACAACGTTAAAGATGTACAAAATTGACTGGGATTGCTATCTTTTTCGCAGCTAACCATCAAACATTTTCATGTAGTTCTAGAAAAGAGCAACTGTGTTTTCGTCGCAAGAACCGCTCTGGGGGGTAAAAGGTAGATATATCATGTCACGAGCAGTATTGCTTACACAAACCCCACCTCCTCAACCTTCGCCGCTGACTCGAGTTTTCGTAGCTCATTTGTCAACAGTAATAGTTTCCATTCTTCGCCAATACTTTTTTTCCCCTTCCCAAACCGTAGATGTTTGCTAACAGTTAAACTTACGCAATAAATTTATTGTATTTCTTCTGATAGAAAATGAAGGGGAAAAATGAGAGATAAACGTTTGCAAATATAAAATACATACCCATATTGACTATTTATAGTGCTAACAACAGCTTCAAACCTATGCATATTGTCGATATTTTTTAACAAAATGGTGTCAATAATTTTCTATTCTCCTTTTATTAATATTTTTTTTTGTTATTATGCTCTTCGGGTGTTCCAGAGCGAAATGATAGAAACATTTATTTGTAGCATAAACACTGAAAATATCAAGTGTTTTATAAGCGTCATAATATGATAAAACAAACAATTTTACAATGTATAATATATAATATATACATAAAATAAGTATTTAAATTAGCACTAATTAATAATCAAACGAGCAAGAATAGCTTAATGAAAAAAGAAGAAAATAAAGCCAACTTATATTGACAATAACTAAAATCTCTCAGTGAAAGATTTTAAAAATCCACCTATTATTCGACAAGCAGATCACGAGTTTCCCGTCGTACATGGGTCATTCAGTCAGTCCAACTGCGATGTTAGCCTAGACCAAGGTGGGGAATCATGAGCTCCGTGGGAACGCGTCATCAGTTTGAAGCCGCGTGTACCTACTTTGTGCTAAGAAAGCTATGACTAATAATAGGCATCAGTATTCTATTCCACAATGCAAGTTTATTTACCATTCGAATGTGCGTACAGAATCGGTTCTTGGTGTCAGGAAAATTTTCTTCGAATTTTTCTGATGATTGTGCTGCGATTGATAAATTAGTTAATACATTTCGGGAAACGGGGAGTGTTGATGAAGCTAAGACGTCGACACACAGTGCGCACAGAAGTTCTCGATGACATCTAGCATCGCCTAGAAAACATTCCTAGAAAATCTCTTCGGCGTCGTGCTAAGCAATTGGGAATTTCCTACGGCTCTGTAAGAACGGCCACGAAGTTAAAGCTAAAACCATACAAGTTTACTGTTGTGCATAAACTTAAACTTGGTGATGTTCAACGTAGAATTAGATTCTGTGAATGGAGTATTAATAACATGCACGACAGAGCTATTTATCCCCATCTCTTTCTGTTTTCTGATTGAGGTCGATTCCGCTTACGCGGTTAAGTTAATAAGCAAAACTGTCGATACAGGATGTCCGGAAAACCTAACATGCTGTATGAGGAACACCTTCATGTAGATAAAATAAGAATATAGTGTACAGTTACTGGTAAAATAATAAATGGCTCAATATTTTAAAGATACACTTTATATGTGCAATTAGTTTTGCAACCCTTTTGGCAGAATTAACTAAGAGGAAAGTTTCGTATTTTATTCCAGCTGGACTGTTGCGACAGTTTACACAGTCATCGTTTCATTGTGAATAATTGAGAAAGTGTTTGCGATAGAATTATCAGTAAGAATATTTAACCTTCCATTCCCACGATCTAACCTCCTGTGACTATTACCTCTGGGGCTCAGTAAAATATTAAGTGTATAGGACAAATCCACACACCTTAGAGAAACTGAAGACGACTATCCTTGAAGAAATAAATTCAATTTTAACAACGGAGTTAAGAAGGGCGATAGATAAATTAATTATTCGATGACAGAAATGTATTTTTCCCCCAGTGCCTACAATATTGAGTATGTAGTTTGGCAAAGCGCAAACTCGTGCTGCCTTATGGCCGTGAGTACAGACTGCGCTGCCCCATGCAACCCCACCACCGTGCACGGTAAACTCATAAGCTGCTCACCTGTAGTATATATGCCATTAATGCTTATTAAAAATATTAAACGGCAACTGACGAGCAGGTGTGGGAAGAGCATCGAAAATCATTATGGAAATATAACTAAATACTGTGCAACCAGTGATGCTTTCTCCCGCGGAGCAGTTTCTTTTTCCTATGAGCAAGACCCCTCCCATCTTTTGTCACGCCGTGGAAGGGATAGAAGCCTGCTTGCTTACTTGTGACCTTACCACTGTTGCAGTCGTAGCGAAGCTGTTCCCGGGTATGTGTTGTGTACGTTTTTTAATTCGACAGTGTACATAAAGTGAAATGTGCCTCGTGTGTTTTCAACTGCAAGTGTAGCTTTATGTACAATTCATAACTCGGTAATGGAAAATTACAGGACCAATTTGTTTAGCATTAGTTGATTCTGTTACTTATGTGAATAACATACTGACCCCTTTTTCTTCAGAGAATTAGCCGATAGGAAGCGTGATCATGCATTTTAACAGGACTCTGCTACTGCTCACATTGCGAATAATTCCATGAGAGCAATTCACAATGTGTATGTCACAATAGAGAGCTATTGATGGTGATGATGATGATGATGATGATGATGAATTGTGTTTAACGCCCGTTTTTATTACTGAGGCACCACAGGCGACGAACAATGATGATACATGAGATGACATGATATATTGGGAAAGGATTTATTTTTAAGGAAGTAAACGTTCCAGACCCAAATTTAGGATACCTCCCCGGTATTTACCATTTATGAGGACTGAGGAAAACCTGAAAAAAAACTCAGTCAGGGAGTACGGTCCTGGCGGGATTCGAACCCCAGACCTCCCGCTTACGAGTCCGCGCCTTAACGACCTCGGCCACCCGTGTCGGTAGCGAGCTATTAGTAGGGATTTGTGGCCCCATCGGTCCCCCTATTTAACAGTCTGCTGTTATTATCTCTGGGGTAAATTAAAAAGTGCAGTGTACAAGAAGAAGAACTCAAAAATAATATTAATCAGGAAATTGTCCGGATTTCTTCAATGAACTACAGCGAGTGATGAATAATTTTCTAAAGAGATGCCAAAAAATGTATTGAGAATGAAGGTGGACAGTTTCAACACCTTATTTGATAATTTGATTAGTAACGAGCTCTTAAATTGGATTGTGCGTTGTATGGTTTGTTTATTTTATTTCGGCTAATCACCGAGATCCGGCTGGGTGGCTAACTGGCTAACGAGCCGTAGGCAAACACTCCGGGGGAAAACAAAACTGATTGCACGTTGTATGTATAAGTTTTTTCGTATTTCTAGTTGATAACTACACGACAAACCTTGCTAGTAATAGTTGTTATAATTTTCCTCAATATATAGCAGGTGTTTCAATTAAAAAACACCAGGTATTGTCATAATGCCTCCCTTATCAAAACTTGAACTAGGGGCAGAGAGGGCATTTTCCTTCGCGGGACCGCTGCACACGTAATGGCGGGTCGGTCAATTCAAACTGCACCACGGTGAACGGGAGTCAGAAAGTCCGCAGGTATAATGGTTGCTAAGTTGTTACTAACACTGAAAAAGTATTATCACGCAAAAACAAAAAATGCTGGAACTATCTCTGTTTATTTTCCATACATTTCTGGCATCAACTAATGAAATAAAAAATTATCCTCTGCAGTTCCCTCTGAGAAATGGCAGAATTTTCTTCACAAATATATTTTTCAGTTCACCTAATGTGTGCAGATTTGCCTTTTATACTTTTTCCTTTAATGCCCCAAAGATAAAAATCGTGGAACCGAGGGGAGCATACGTTGTTAGTGATGACTCTTATCATCGAATATTTCGCAAGGATACATGGGCTGCATGTGTCGTTGCAGAGTCCTGTTGGAAAGTCGCGAACTCATGTTCCCTCACAATTAATTTACAGAACAATTGTTGCTATATATCCTGCATATACCAATTACTATTAATTGTTACTTTAAAAAAATAGGACCCATTATTTTCTCGCAACTAATGGCGCACCACACTTCTATTTTTTGATCATGCAGAGGTTACTCATGAAGCAGGTTAAGTTTTCCTGATCTCTAGTATCGGTTGTTTTGTGAATTAGCATACCCACTTAGGTGGGATCAAGATTCGTCCGTGAAGAAAATTAGATTAAGGTAAATTTCTCCATTATGCACACTATTCAAAATCCATTCACAAAATCTTCTTCTGGATGCAGGTTCACCCGGCTAAAGATTTTGCACTATAGTAATTTTATTGGGCTTTAACTTCAGTAGCTTCATAGCCGTTTGGACAGAGGAACAGGAAATTTTACTTTGCTGAGAAAGAAGTCGAAGTGATTATTTGGGGGAACATTCCAAAGCATGTCCAATAAAATCTAACATTTCTTTTGCGAGTACTCTACGCGGATTTGTACGCTTTTTATCAAGAATACTTTCCGTTTCACGAATTTTATTTACAAATCTGTGAATCACACTTCGACTGGAAGTTGCATATCATGGAGTCTCTGTTGAAACAATCTACGTACATCACGACAAATTCTGTAAGCACCACAAATAAGTACACTTTGGGGACAGAATACCTGAATTTAACCATATTAACGTGATTAATACATTGTATTTCGCCGTATAGCGAACAATTAGAATACAACGAGAACGGAAAGGTTCTATCACGGTTGAAACTGGATGAAAATCAGTAGATACTGAGGAGCTTCTCTTGATACAAAACTGACTTTGTGAAGTTGAACAAGTTCATAAATATAGAGAGTGCTTTGTAATCGTGCAATATAAAGCGCGGCAGACTATCCCATACTGAAAAAGAAACAGACTGTTTCATATAATCATATAGCTGTAATGACTTCGTTATCTACATAAGGCGACATTGCCTAAGGCGTGAGCTGGCGTCCTTCAAGCTAGTCTGCGGCATTAGTTGATTAGGAGACAAGCTAGGCAACAATCAATCAACTGGTGAGTACAAGTGCATAATAGCGGAATCATACGCAATTGGGATGACTGACATAGTCGGTGCTGGGGTGTAGTGGTAACCATACTTGCCTCCTAAACACAAGATCGCGGGTTCGGTCCCGGCCAGGACCGATGAATTATTTTGGGCATAAAAATCCTAACTATGGATTTCTCGGAAGGGAGGTAAAGCCGTGGGTCCCGTGTCGTACATTTACGGCACGAAAAAGAACCTCAAGCCTGAAAGAATAGGCCTCTCAGCAAAATTTGTTGGCCATTTCACGCCCTGAATTTAATGGGACGCCGATGACCTGAGATGTTAAAGAGCGCCCGTAAATAAAACAAATCAACAATTGCCTTCACTGCACATCAAAGAAATTAGATTAAGAATTTTGTGAAAGTGATGGATCGTAATGGGAATGCATTTTAATGTTTAAAAATACATTTTTAAAACTCAATGATGTCAAAATAAAAACATTCATTAGACCATAGATCAGGGAATTGATGAAAAGGACTAAACTTGAAAATATATAAAATGTTCAAAAAGCGGCGGAATCTTTTAAAAAGTAATCACCACTGGTCAGAAAATTACAGAGAATTTGTCAGCGACCTGATTCAGAACTACAAAATGGTAGGATGTAATGTTTCTGTCAAAATATACTTTCTGGACTCTGGTTTAGGAATTCCTCCCAAACTGACGTAGTAGTATGCGACGATCATGGGGGAGTTTTCGCCAGGGTATTGCTGAAATGGAAAGGGAGCCCGAATATGCTGGCAGACTACTCTAGGAAACTCAAAAGCGATGTTTCCAGGCGAAACCCCTTATCACATATATTTTACATAAGAAACTGTGTATTCAGTTCAAACGCTACAAGATATCAATACTAAAAAAGTTTAATTACATTTCATATGATTACTCTCAAACCCTGATAGAAACATTATGAAAACAGATTTGAATCAATACGAAAGTTGATAAAAATCAGATATTCTCTTTATTTGACAGAAAAAAGTTTAATTTTGTTGATTAGTGTTATCAGAGCAGTTATTTATATATTGCTTTTAAGTAGAACTAAGGAGGTAACATTAAACCCAGAAAATGCAACGATTATGTATTATTAATTATTATTGTTATGGTTATGTTATTTTGGTGTACCATCTTCATATAGTGCTAAGACTAATTTTTGTAACATGAATATTTAGATAAATGTTTTCTCACACATTGCGCATAGGATTTGTAACTGGAATCAGATAGGAAAAACTCGAAATCACCGCGGGACTCGAACAACAGATTTTGGCTTACCATTCCCATCTCTAACCATTTGAGCTGCCGTTTCTTGTCCGACCATTGTCAAAACTTCGTCCATTTCAGTCTCTAAACCTTGGGTATCTAGATGGTTATCTTGTTACATAAATTTTGTCTCTAACAAGGGAAACTTTCCGACCTCCCAACCACAATCATTACGAGGCAAACATTAGGCGAGAGTAACTGATGCGAAGTGCGGAAATTTCACAATCGCACACCTATAATATGATTTATGAAAGCGGGGTACACGCCCATAATGTTTGCATCCATACAGTGTCTAACATGATTTATTTGTGAGCTATGTATGGGACATGTACATGAGAGAGATTACGTACATCATCAAGTTGCAGATTCGTGGTAATATGTTCAGAGAAGGAAGTGCTGCAAGCCAAGTTAAATGTCGCACCACGAGCAAACGATGATGGCATTGTCAGGAGTGCTGCATATGTCAAAAACAGCAAAATTTATTTGCGTATTGAATACCATGTCGGAATCGATTGCATTAGCATAATGTAGGTCATAAATTCTCGTAAAAATGCCTCACGGCGGCGTCAGCAGTGCCGTTCTTCCTAGTAACAAATCTTTTGAATCTTGGGCGATGCTATTTTACAGAGGCGTTTGAATTTGTACTAGAAATAATCGATTATCTTAAAATGGGGGAAGCTAATCGAGAAAGCAGTTCTATAAATCCCAGTATTGAATTGCGTATCCAATGTCAAGTGCGCTTTTGGTGTATGAATTCGAGTAATTCTGTGTTCGATGGCAGGCAAGGCATCATAACCCCCAGGTAAGCTTTATGACGCGCGCCCCATTTTCATAAGCCATGCATAGGTGTTACGAGCAATTGCAAATACTTTTTCATCTGTAACTTTAGACCTATGCTGTCCATCCCAGAATGTTTCGTGACGATTATCATCGGTCCGAAAGCTTGTCTCTTAAGTGGCGACTTGAAACAATCTAATACTTGTGCATGTGTATTAGCTAGTGTACCTCAAATGACCAGAGCAAGGTAAGTCGAAGATTCGCGATTCGGGTTCCGATTGTATCCATGAGATTCTCCTATTTGATTCCACTCCCCATTGTAACATGAATATGTTAGGATTACCTGGATACAGGCTGTAGTGCTTCAGTATTAAAAATGGGCGTTAAACGCTGTTAAAATATCTAAATTAACAAGCTCAATCTGTTCACATACACACTTAGAATAAACCAGTTTATTTCCTAATAGCGGTATAGTTAACATTTTGGCAATTATAATGTATTGTTGCTAGCATATTTAACAAATGTTAGATCCTAGGCATCCTAGTGCTAGATATAACACGACTCTGTCTGCATCTGGATTTCTTAATGATCTTGTGGCGCCCATTTATGGGGTCTTCAAATAGTATATCTTCTAGATTATTTTGTTCCGCTGACCTCTTCATTTGTTAAATTTGTGGCTAGCCAGGAAAGTTTTGTGTTTCGGGAACAGATGTTAATCGAGATCAGGTGAATAGGGTGAAAGCGGAAGCATTTCAAATCGCAGTTCGACCAGTTTGTCGTGAGCGACGCGGCAAGAATGAACATTGCCACGGTGAAACAACACTTTCCTTTTTTGCCATTCCCGGATGATTTTCCGCTATCGCTGTCTTCAGTCTCTCCAAAAGTTCTGTGTAGTATTCTTCAGTAATGCTTTACAACTTCTGCAAGTAGTCAATCAAGAACTTTTCTTTCACGTTCCAAAAAACTGAACTATCACCTTTCTAGCGGACGGAATGCATTTTGCCTTTTTCGGAACCGGTCCGCCTCTTGCGGTTCACTGTTTAGGCTGTTTCCTTTCCGGTGTACAGTAAATTCAAGTTTCGTCCATAGTCACAAAACGCCATAAAAAGCGATTGGATTATTTTAAAACATTTCCAAACATTCGGCCGATGTTTACATGCGATTTCACTTTTGATGGATTGAGCAGACGCGGCACTCATCTTGCACAAAAGTTTTCTTGTATAATTTATTTTGCAAAATAAAATGAACCCACTCAGTTGAGATGCCCGTAGCCTCAGTTAACTCGCGCACTTTCACTCATCTGTCAGCTAAAATAATATCATGACGTTTTTCGATGGTTTCTGGCCTCACAGTTGATTTTGGAGCTCCAGGATGTGGTGCGTTTTTGATCTTGTTCTCCAATGCTTGAACTCATTTACCTAAAGTTAAATGGTTTCATAGGAAGGGAATGCGTCACCCAATATAATCAAAATCCTCTCATGAATTCCCTTGTCACGAAAAGCTTGTATTTCAACAACTGCCGAACAATGAAATTAATATCAAAATAACTTGTGGTCATATAATATTGATACATAGAAAACAAACTTTATAACCATAAATACAGATATTGTTGCCCTCTTTTAGCATGCTATCCAAGTTCACCCTCATATGCAGTTTTGCACGAACATTGTTATTTTGTGCATTATAATATATTTATGTTTATTCTAAATTAACGAAACTCCGTATTCTAATGCACTCAGTGAATAATGAATGAACAGACTTCTGTGCAAAAATATTATTTACCAAAAACAACGCAGTTTACACATTTTTCCCTTAAGTTAAAAAAACATGACATAGTTTAGCATATTAGAGACGTTCCTCTGACATGTATAACTGCAACAAAATTAACATATCTACGTTTAGTCAATTATTTTTCTGTGGCTAAACTTCGAAGTCTACACTCCACTATTACAGAATAAAAATGCGATTAGAATAAAGTTTTCCTCCCGAAACCCTTGGAACTAATGTGGACTGAGATATTTTGGCAATCTTCAGATGCACTGTTGACACCCTGCAACTCAATTGTATACACAGATTTACGTAATCCTGCAGAAGTGTAGAGTTCTAGACAAAGCCTTGGCAATTCATACCTCTAAAGAATAAATATGGCGGTTGAAAATCAAATTTCTTACTAGTTGAGCATAGTTTCACTAATCGATTGCTGCGCGACACCTGTATATATACATTAACCGACTAGCACCCTCCCGCTATACAAAGCGTCTCAGAATTAGTGCACTCAGTAAAACAGTAAAATCTGAGGCAAAGACAAAATAAATCTCCATATAAGTTTGATATTTCTAATTTTAAATGTTTACAAAACTATCCAATAGGAAGGCGAGAACCTTATTGCACTTTCGTCACAGGCATCTTCAAGACTACCGCTGATACAGCAGGTAAAACTTGCATTCAACATTGTAAACGCCATTATGCATGTTTGCAAACAACATGTGTGTAGAGTGTGGTTTGTAGGGGCAACCTTTGTACTCGTATCACAATAGTCGTCTCCAAGGCCAAGGCCCCATTCTGATGATAAATGTAACGTAAACTTAAACGTAAAAGCTACATGCTATGCAGCGTATTTTTTTTGAATAGTGTTTAACGCCCGTTTTTTATATGTATTGTGATGGAACCATTCACAATTAATCACGTTTAAACACAAAAATAAACATACAATTAGACGTAAACTTACAAGCTTGCAAGGACCAAGGTTGTGCGTCTATGTCTAACAAATTAAAAAATCAGCCTATCAGAACACATTTGCTTTCTTTGTACAGCCCTGTGGTAGACAGAGCTGAAGTCAGCGGCTCTGTGGACCGAATGGCGTCAATGGACAAAAGATAAATTGCATTTTACGAAAGCTATCCTTGTTTATATTACTCCAAGCTGATTAGT